>PCDM01000004.1:0-41936 GCA_002778215.1 Esteya vermicola | reverse complement strand
AAATGTGATGCGTACCCTGGTAGATTAAATCAAGTATCTGTTTTTGTTAATAGAGAAGGAGTTTTCTATGGACAATGTTCTGAAATATGTGGTATATTACACAGTTCTATGCCTATTGTTATAGAATCAGTTTCATTAGAAAAATTTTTAACATGACTTGAAGAACAATAAATTAATTTATATTATATATATAAATTAAATAGGTGTGTTAGCTTAATTGGTTAAGCGTAGTACTACGGATGCTAAATTTATAAGTTCGAATCTTATACACTCCTTCTTAAGTTTACTTAAGAGTCTAAGTTAAAAATAATTTAGATCAATATCATTGTTTTATTAATTTAATACTTTTTTTAATCGGAATTTTAGGATTTGTTTTGAATAAAAAAAATATATATTAATGCTTATTTCAATTGAGATAATGCTTTTATCTATAACATTCCTAATATTGGTAAGTTCACTTAATATTGACGATATTATCGGTCAAACTTACGCTGTTTATAATAATTGTAGCAGGAGCTGAATCTGCAATAGGTTTAGGTATCCTTGTAGCTTTCTATAGATTAAGAGGAAGTATTGCAATAGAATATAAATAATGTATTTAAGTATAATAATTTTACCTTTATTAGATCTATAGTATCTGGCTTTTTGGTAGAAAAGTTGGAGTTAGCGGTGCTCAAATTATAACATGTTCAAGTATAATAGTAACAACTATTTTAGCTATTATTACTTTTTTTGAGGTAGGTTTTAACAATATTGTTTTATCAATTAATTTATTTAGATGAATTGATAGTGAATGATTTAACATAGTATGAGGTTTTCAATTTGATAGCTTAACAGTATCTATGTTAATTCCAGTTTTAATTATTAGTTCTTTAGTTATCTTATTCTATTGGATATATGAATGGAGATCCTCATAATCAAAGATTTTTTAGTTATTTAAGTTTATTCACATTTATGATGATAATACTTGTAACAGCTAATAATTATTTATTAATGTTTGTAGGATGAGAAGGAGTTGGAGTTTGTTCTTATCTTTTAATAAGTTTCTGATTTACTAGAATAGCTGCAAATCAAAGTTCTATGTCTGCTTTTTTAACTAATAGAGTAGGAGATTGTTTTTTAACAATAGGAATGTTTGCAATACTATGATCTTTAGGTAATTTAGATTATAGTACAGTATTTTCATTAGCACCTTATGTTAATGAAAATATAATAATAATAATAGGAATATGTTTATTAATAGGTGCTATGGCTAAAAGTTCTCAAGTAGGTCTTCACGTATGATTACCTATGGCTATGGAGGGTCCTACTCCTGTTTCTGCTTTAATTCACGCAGCCACTATGGTTACTGCAGGTGTTTATTTATTAATGCGTTCTTCACCATTAATTGAATATAGCTCTACTATATTATTATTATGTTTATGATTAGGTGCTATTACTACTGTATTTAGTTCTCTTGTAGGTTTCTTCCAACAAGATATAAAAAAAGTTATTGCTTATTCTACTATGTCTCAATTAGGTATGATGGTTATAGCTGTAGGTTTATCTTCTTATAATCTTGCATTATTTCATTTAGTTAATCATGCTTTCTATAAAGGATTATTATTCTTAGGAGCAGGTGCTGTTATACACGCAATGGCTGATAATCAAGATTTTAGAAAATATGGAGGATTAATATCTTTCTTACCTTTAAGTTATTCTGTTATATTAATAGCAAGTTTAAGTTTAGTAGCATTCCCATTTATGACCGGATTTTATAGTAAAGATTTTATATTAGAATCTGCTTATGGACAATATTGTTTTAGCAGTATAACTGTTTATATTATAGCTGTCATTGGAGCTATATTTACTACATTATATTCAGTTAAAGTTCTTTATTTAACTTTCTTAGCTAATCCTAATGGGCCTTTAATAAATTATAACCATGCCCACGAAAGTGATATTTTTATGAGTTTACCTTTAGTGATATTAGCTATATTCTCAATATTTTTTGGATTCTTAACTAAAGATATCTTTATAGGTTTAGGTTCAGGATTTTTTGTAGATAATAGTATATTTATTCACCCTAATTCTGAAATAATGATAAATACAGAATTTGGAGTTTCAACTTATTGAAAATTATTACCTTTTGTTTTTACTGTTTCATTTAGTATTATAGCTATAGTATTATCTGAATTTTTATCTGAACTTGTAGTTAATTTTAAATTATCTACAGTAGGTAGAACTATTTTTGGATTCTTTAATCAAAGATTTTTAGTAGAATTTTTTTATAATAAATACATTACAAATTTAGTTTTAAATTTAGGAGGTCAAACTGTTAAAGTTTTAGACAAAGGAAGTATAGAACTATTAGGACCATACGGTTTAGAAAAAAAATTAATTAGTTCAAGTAAAAACATTAGTAGCTTAAATAAAGGTATAGTAACAAATTATGCTTTATTTATTTTAGTAGGATTCATATTATATATGTTCTCTATAAGTTTAGGATTTACTAATAACTTAAATTTAATAATATTAATATTAATGTTTATTATTAGTTCATTATCTTAAATAATTTAAATTAATAGAATACCTTTATAATAAAAATATTTTATTCCCTTTATTAACTATTATATGTATATATATTTATTAATCTTCTTCAAATATACATATATATATATATATATTTAAATTAAATTAGTATAAATTACATAATAATACCTATTTTACATCGACGGTCCTTATTTCCAAGTTAAAATTTTAAATAAAAAAAAATGAGAATAATTAAGAATAATTCTATATTAAAGTTAGCTAATTCATACCTTATAGATGCTTCACAACCAACTAATTTAAGTTACTTATGAAATTTTGGTTCATTATTAGCAGTTTGTTTAGTAATACAAATTGTAACAGGTGTTACATTAGCTATGCATTATAGCCCTAGTATATTAGAAGCTTTTAATTCTGTAGAGCATATTATGAGAGATGTAAATAATGGATGATTAATTCGTTACTTACACAGTAATACAGCTTCAGCTTTCTTTTTTTTAGTTTACATGCATATTGCAAGAGGTATTTATTATGGATCTTATAGATCACCAAGAGTATTAACTTGATCAATTGGAGTAATAATCTTTATACTTATGATGGCGATAGGATTCCTGGGTTATGGAACAACTAGCCCAAGATGATATAATAAAAAAATAAATAATTTTAAATTAAATAATAATAAAAGATATTATTCTACATCTTCTAATGTAAATAATATTCATTGTTCTGAAAGGTTGAATACAATAATTAAAGAATTAAACATAAATCCTATTTATGTATTTGAAGATTTAAAATCAGAGGAAACAAAAAAAGATATTTTAAATAAGACTAAGGGTTTAAGTGGAGTTTATATGATAATTAATAAAATAACTAAAGATTACTATATAGGTTCTGCTTCTACTAATAGATTTTATGCTAGATTTAGTAATCATCTTATTCATTTTATAGGAAGTAAGATAGTTAAGTTAGCTGTAAAGAAATATGAATTAGCAAATTTTGCTTTTATCATATTAGACTTATATCCTAATATAGTTTCTAAAGAAAATAACAAAGAATTACTAGATTTAGAAGATAAATATTTAAAACTATTATTACCAAATTACAATATATTAACTGAAGCTGGTTCTAGTTTTGGATACAAACATACAGAAATAGATCGTCAAAAAATGAAAGATATATATACTGATGCAAGACGGGAATTAATAGGCAATTTAAATAGAAATAAAAAGCTTTCCCCTGAGATAATAGAAAAAATAAGAGAAAAAGCTTTAAATAGACCAGTTAGACCTATAGATACTAGAGAGAATTATATAACACACACAAGACCTTTAGTATTATATAATCTAAATGGGACTATTTATGGTAAATATCCTACTATTATAAAAGCAGCAGAAGCTATTAATTGTGCTGAAAAAACTATTAGAAGAGCCTTAAAAACAGAAAAAGGTTTAGTTAAAAGACAATGAATAGTAAAAGATAATCCAGAACAATAATTATTATTATTATTATTATATTTTTATTATATTATAGTCCCGTGAGTAACAATATTTCTGCAATTTTTATAAAAAAAGAAATATTAAAACGGTATTTCCCGACGGGGAGATAGAATAGTCTAATAGATTATTTGGCGATATTAGTGAAAACGATTAAAAAAGTTTATACTTCAAGATCGTCGGTTATATAAATGATCGCGACAGACTGGGTCACTAATGGGTGGCTGAAATGCTGCTTAATGCACAGTCGGAATTATTAATTAATTAGGCCATAGTTAGTTAATAGAATATTCGAATTAAAAGATATTCTAGTTTATTATGTATATTTACATGAATAAATAAATTTGTACGTTCTTCCTTATGGTCAAATGTCATTATGAGGTGCGACAGTTATTACTAATCTTATTAGTGCCATACCTTGAATTGGACAAGATATAGTTGAATTTATTTGAGGTGGATTTTCTGTTAATAATGCTACTTTAAACAGATTCTTTGCATTACATTTTGTATTACCTTTTGTATTAGCAGCTTTAGTTTTAATGCATTTAATAGCACTTCATGATACAGCTGGTTCAGGTAACCCAGCCGGTGTTGCAGGTACTTTTGATAGAGTACCATTTGCTCCTTACTTTTTATTTAAAGATCTAGTTACTATATTTGTTTTTATTTTTGTTTTAAGTTTCTTTGTTTTCTTTATGCCTAATGCTTTAGGTGATAGTGAAAATTATATAATGGCAAATCCTATGCAAACACCCCCAGCTATTGTACCAGAATGATATTTATTACCTTTTTACGCTATATTAAGATCTATTCCTAATAAATTATTAGGAGTTATTGCTATGTTTGGAGCTATATTAGTATTACTTACTTTACCTTTTACTGATCTAGGTAGAACTAGAGGTTTCCAGTTTAGACCTTTAAGTAAATTAACTTTCTACTTATTTTGTGTAGTTTTCATTACATTAGGTAGTTTAGGTGCAGTACACGTTGAAGATCCATATATTTTAATGGGACAAATATATGCTGTAATTTATTTTTCATATTTTATAATAATACTTCCTATAATAAGTTTATTAGAAAATAGTCTTACAGATATTGCTTATTCATCAAAATCAAATCAAAAATAATAATATATTAAAATTTTTAATATAAAACAAAGGAGGGTAATATTACCCTTCTTAAAGATTATGCTGTAGATGGTTTACACTTAGATTGCAAATCTAAAGTATGAGGTTCGATTCCTCCATAATCTTAGAAGATAATTAAAATATAATGTAATAAGATTCTTATTAGCTTAAGGGTAAAGCAAGATACTTCTAATATCTTGATTCTAGTTCGAATCTGGAATAAGAATATTCTAATATAATTTTTAACTTTAAAATTTAATACTACTTAGTTATATAGTTTTATTAACAATCGAAACTTTAAGAAATATATTAGAACCAAAAAGTTACAATTTAAATTCTTCTATCTCTATGTATGTAGAAAGATGATTTTTATCTACAAATGCTAAAGATATTGGAGTTCTTTATTTAATATTTGCATTATTTTCAGGTCTATTAGGAACAGCTTTTTCTGTATTAATCAGAATGGAGCTTAGTGGTCCAGGTGTTCAATATATAGCTGATAATCAATTATATAATAGTATAATTACAGCTCATGCTATTTTAATGATATTCTTCATGGTCAATAATTGAAGACTATTTAATCTTAAATTTCAATCTAATCTTATATTATGTAATAACCAAGACAATTCTATTTATATTACAGAAAGTATAAATAATAATAATAATAGAAATGAAAATGAAAATGAAATACCTAAATATGTTAAAGTTTACATAGAAAATCCTTTTAACAATAGAGACCTTATTTTAAAAGTATCAAAAAGGTGTTTATGTTTGAGAAAGTAATGGTCATTCTTATGTAGGACATTCTATTAATTTATACAATAGAATAAGTTCTTATTTTATGCCTTCTATTCTTAAAACTAAAGCACGTAGAGTATTACGTTATTTTAATAAACACGGGTTTCAAGATACAAATCTAACTATTTATATTATAAATGAAAATTCTAGTTTGAACGATGTTGTAAGATTGGAACAACATTTTATTGATACTTTAAAACCAAGTTTAAATGTAGATTTAGTGGCAAATAGTTCAGGTTACCATGAACCTATGAGTCAAGAAATAAAAGAAAGACTACGTAAACAAAGAGGTACTCCTGTATATATTTATAATGCAGAAGATTTCACTTTATTATACATATTTGAATCAAAACAATACACATACGATTCAATTAATATTCACCATAAAACTTTAAATAATTGTTTAAATGGAGGTTCATTATATTTAGATACTTTCTTTTTATCTTTGGATAAAATAGAAGAGTCTGAGAATATAAATTTATTAACTTTAGAAGAAATAAAAGAATTAATAAATAAAACTCGTGATACATACGTAGTTAAACATCCTGCATCTATTACTATATTAGCCGAATTTAAAGACGATCCTAATAAAAATTTATTATTTTCATCTTTAACTAGCTTAGCTAATCGTTTGAAAGGGGATCGTAAAACTATTAGACAATATTTGAAGGGTGAAAGATCTGGTTATTACAGAGGAAAATGAAAATTTACATATAAAGATTAAATAGAAAGGCATGGCCGGGTAAAGTAGAAATATTTTACTTTATTTTCACTGTATGCTGGAATCCCCTTAGAGCCTTTAAAACTAGTACCGCAGACTAAAAGTTAGCAGTGGAATACAGTGACATCTTAAAGGATTGGGCAATCAGCAGGAAACCAAAGATAATTTTATTATCGAGTAGGTTCCTCAGAGACTACACGTGAAATATCTTAATAAATATTATATTTAAAGATAAAGATATAGTCCGTTCATATATGAAAATATATGAGTAAAACGTATGCCTGCATTAATTGGTGGATTCGGTAACTTTTTATTACCTTTATTAGTAGGTGGACCTGATATGGCATTCCCTAGATTAAATAATATAAGTTTTTGATTATTACCACCTAGCTTAATATTATTAGTATTCTCTGCATGTATAGAAGGAGGAGCTGGTACAGGTTGAACTATTTATCCACCATTATCTGGAATACAAAGTCATAGTGGTCCTAGTGTGGATTTAGCTATATTTGCTCTTCATTTATCAGGTATAAGTAGTTTATTAGGTGCAATTAACTTTATAACAACAGTAGTTAATATGAGAACACCAGGTATAAGATTACATAAATTATCTTTATTTGGATGAGCCGTTGTTATTACAGCTGTTTTATTATTACTATCTTTACCTGTTTTAGCTGGTGGAATTACTATGGTTTTAACAGATAGAAATTTTAATACATCTTTCTTTGAAACAGCTGGAGGTGGAGATCCTATATTATTCCAACATCTTTTCTGATTCTTTGGACATCCAGAAGTTTACATTTTAATTATACCAGCTTTCGGTATAATTAGTACAACTATCTCAGCTAATTCTAATAAATCTGTATTCGGTTACATAGGTATGGTATATGCTATGATGTCTATTGGTGTATTAGGATTTATTGTTTGAAGTCATCACATGTATACTGTTGGTTTAGATGTTGACACTAGAGCTTATTTTACAGCAGCTACATTAATTATTGCTGTACCTACTGGTATTAAAATATTCTCATGATTAGCAACTTGTTACGGAGGTTCTATAAAATTAACTCCTTCAATGCTATTTGCTTTAGGTTTTGTATTTATGTTTACTATAGGAGGACTTAGTGGAGTTCTTTTAGCTAATGCTGCTTTAGATACTGCGTTCCATGATACTTATTACGTTGTAGCTCACTTGGGCCTTTGTAGCATAATATGTTACATCGCATTTGGCTGTATGCTGGAAACTAGATTAGATAATTATTTACTTTATAAATTATATTATAATCTTTTTCAAATAGATTTATTTAGAAATTTTAAATTTCTGACTTTATATAGTGATAATAATAATTATCATGTTACATTAAAATGTGCAAATTTACAATCAGCAGAAAACTGTGAAGGATTCTCAGAGACTATACGCCAAATGTCTATCTTACAAAAAAAAGATGATTATGAATTTTTTAATAGATTAGCAGGAATTATAGATGGTAGTGGATATTTTGATTTAAGATCTACTGGATCTACAACTATTTTAAAATCTATAAGAATCAGAGTTTCAAATAGAGATCTTCATATATTAACTTATATTATTACTAAATTACATTTAGGGTGAGTTAAATCTCCTAATAATAAACCTCATTCTACTTTAATTATTGATAATATACCTGATATGTATTTTTTAATTAAAATATTAAATGGTCGTATAAGACTTAAAGTAGAAAGCTTTATTAAAGCCTGTGATTGTTTAGGTATAAAATTTAAAGAACCTAATTATAATATTAAAGTTAATAATTCTTATTTAGCGGGATTAGTGGATACAAAAGGTACGATTTTATATAACTATTCTGAAAATAGAATAGAGATACTTATAACACTTAAAAATAAGAAAAATACAATATGTCTCAATTTAGATGAAACTATACCTTATTTTCCTCCTACTTATTCAATTCAATCATCCGGTAAATATTTTATAATTAAATATCAAAGTGTAAAATCTATGGAATTTTTGTATAATTACTTTTTGATTAATAGATTATATTCAGATTTTAAGTTTTTTAGAATACTTAAAATAAAAAAATTTCTTTTATTAAGAGATTTTAAAAATGAACCTGTAGATAGTCTAGAGTTCAAAAAATACTCAGAGTTTATTTTAAATTGAATTCGTTATAAAAATCCTTTATGATACAAAATACCTTTTGTAAGTAAGATAATGATATAGTCCGCTATAAAATTATTAATAATACAATATTTTGCAAGTAAGATACTGAAATAGTCCGTTATAAAAATTTTAATAATACAATATTTATTTATATTTTTTTAACGTCTATCTTACTTACAACCCTGTTACCTAGGACTATTTTACCCGTATTAACTTGACTATATTAATACTAAACAAAAAAAAAAGAACCGCGAGTATATTCGCGTTTATATATATATATATATATAAAGAATTATATAAGTTAAAAATAATTTAGATCAAGAAAAATAGAAAAAAAAGAACAATGATATTGATTAAAGTTCTAAATTATATTCACAGCTTAGACCAGAATCTAAGCATATTTTTGCGTATTGCCTACAGAAATTTATATGAAAAAACAAGTCATATAAATACATTATTATTGCTTACAGTTGCCTTTATTATTTATTTATTTTCCGTTAAATACAATTTCCTTCTTAATGTATCTCATTTCTTATTTTTGATATATGTCTCTATAAAACTAATCGCATTTAATAAGTATTGAATCGATAATAGTTTTATTAAAAATAATTTTCCTATAACGCATGTTATAGTTAAATACGTATTGTTAGGTCTATTGGTCTTTAATGTATTTAAATTAATTAGTCTAATTTTTAAAATATTTATTATATATAATAAATTTGTAACTAATTTTGTTTTAAATAGTAGTAGTAATATTATAAACAAAATTAAAAAAAAAATGAAAACTATAAAATCCTATTTTTTTAAAAAACCTAAAGGCCCCAAAGATCCTGACTCTACAATTTTTACAGACCTTAAGACTAAGAAAAGAGCAACAGAATTAAAAGAAAAACTATTACAAAAGCAAAAAGAAAATATAAATATTAAAAATAAAGGTGAAAAAAAAACTTTTAACAAAAGAAATTGAAATGAAACTATTAATATAGAGGGAGTTCCAGATTTTTCTGTTAAAAGTCAGTTGGAGAACGTTCAAAAAGAATATATGCTATACGATAAACAAATAGAAAAATTTACAAAGATTATAAAAGATATTGATCAGGGTAAAGAAAATTTTTACCCTAATGAATCTAAAATTTTGTTTAACCAGTATATCGATATGATAGAACTTCTAAAAAAAAACCTTAAAGAATTAGAAAATGACTTGAAAAAAAAATAAGTACATTGTTAATAGGAAACCTTAGTTTAATTACTCTAGGTTTCCTGCATTTCCATTACGTTTTAAGTATGGGAGCAGTATTTGCTCTATTTAGTGGTTGATATTTCTGAATACCTAAAATATTAGGTTTAAATTATAACATGTTACTATCTAAAGTTCACTTCTGAATATTATTTATAGGAGTTAATTTAACATTCTTCCCTCAACATTTCTTAGGTCAAGTAGGCCTTTTATTATAGAAATATAATATTTATATAACACTATATGCTAGAAACTCTATTTTTAAATGTTATAAATAGACAATTAGCAGGGAATTTTATAATTTACTTATACATGTAGTTATAAAAACCCTCAGAGACTACACGTGTTACAACTGAAAAGTTGAAGATATAGTCCAATTAATATAGAAATATATTATAATATATCTTATTAAACCTATAAAATATTTTATCTAAAATTTTAAGTAATGAATCTAAATGGTAAAAAAAAATTTTTTACTATTTATCTAAGTTATATATTTTGGGTAAAAATATTAAGTATAAATTTTAAAGATATATATGCTACAAGGAATGCCACGTAGAATAAGCGATTACCCTGATGCTTTTGCTGGATGAAATTTAGTAAGTAGTTTCGGATCTTTAGTTAGTGTTATAGCTTCTGCATTATTCTTATACATTGTTTATAAACAATTAATAGATAATGATCATGTAGGAAGATTCCCTTGATTAATCCCACAATACTTTACTGATACTTTACAAGCATTATTAAATAGAAATTATCCTAGTTTAGAATGAGCTTTAAGTAGTCCACCTAAACCTCACGCATTTGTAAGTCTTCCTTTACAATCTAATATAATTAATTAATTTATCTTAATTACATTAGGTATAAATAAATATATATATATATATATTTATTTATAGTTATTAGCTTTGGTATAAGCAAAATATTAAATATATTTTTAATTTAGTTCAATTCTAAAAATAACTAAGAACAATTTTATAATGAGTATAATATACTATTATTACCATTTATATAAAATAAAAAAAACAATAAAATAAAATAAAATAAAATAATAAAATAAACATGTGCTATTTACCCTTGACTTTAATATCAATTATAGAGGTTGCTTTAATACTTGTTCCTGCTTTACTTGCTGTGGCATTCGTAACTATAGCTGAAAGAAAAACAATGGCTAGTATGCAAAGAAGATTAGGTCCAAATGCCGTAGGATATTATGGATTACTACAGGCATTTGCTGATGCTTTAAAACTTCTTTTAAAAGAATATGTTGCACCTACTCAGGCTAATACAATATTATTTTTTTTAGGACCTGTTATAACTTTAGTTTTCTCATTATTAGGATATGGTGTTATACCTTATGGACCTGGTTTAGCTATAAGTGATTTTAATTTAGGTATTCTATATCTATTAGCTGTATCATCTCTATCTACATATGGTATATTATTAGCAGGTTGAAGTGCTAATAGTAAATATGCCTTTTTGGGTTCTTTAAGAAGTACTGCTCAATTAATTAGTTATGAATTAGTTTTAAGTTCAACTATTTTATTAGTAATATTCTTAACAGGTAGCTTAAATTTAACTATAAATACGGAAGCTCAAAGAGCAATATGATTTATATTACCTTTATTACCAATATTTATTATATTTTTTATAGGTTCTGTAGCTGAAACTAATAGAGCTCCCTTCGATTTGGCTGAGGCTGAATCTGAATTAGTTAGTGGATTTATGACAGAACACGCTGCTGTTGTATTTGTGTTCTTCTTCTTAGCAGAATATGCTAGTATTGTCTTAATGTGTATTTTAACAAGTATACTATTTATAGGAGGATACTTATTTATAGGAGGATTCTTAATAAATATAATTACATACGTATTTGGCACAAATATTATAGTAAATAGTCTAATAAATAGCCCTATTCTAGAAGGTTTATTATATGGTTTAAATTTAGGAATAAAAAGTTCTATAATGATATTTGTATTTATTTGAGTTAGAGCTTCATTCCCTAGAATTCGTTTTGACCAACTAATGGGGTTCTGTTGAACTGTGTTATTACCTCTTATATTTGCAATTATAATATTAATACCTGCCATATTATATAATTTTATATTATTCCCTATCAATATTAATTTACTTTAATATCTAAATTTACTTTATAAACCATAATACTTATTATAGGGTGTATATTTTTAGTTAAATTAATATTTTAGGCACACTTATCTATTATGAAAATTTAAAAAAATGTTACTATCTTTATTACTATTGGTACCTCTTATAGGTATTTTTTTTATAGTTGGAACTATTTCTTATGAAAATAATGTAAAAACTACATATTATAAAAATATTGCTTTAATTACATCGATTATAAATTTAATTATATCTTTAATTGTTTACATATTATTTGATTCTAATACTAATCAATTTCAATTTGTACAAGAACACTATAATTTAAGTTTCTTTGATATTTATTTAGGAGTAGATGGTATATCTATTTATTTCGTATTATTAACAACAATAATAATGCCAATAGCTATATTATCAAATTGAAATTCAATAACTGAAAATATAAAATCTTATTTAATAATAATGTTATTATTAGAAACGTTATTATTAGCTATATTTTTAGTTTTAGATATACTATTATTTTATGTATTCTTTGAAAGTACATTGCCTCCTTTATTTTTATTAATAGGTCTATTTGGATCTAATAATAAAGTTAGAGCTAGTTTTTATATTTTCTTATATACATTATGAGGATCTTTATTCTTATTACTATGTATTTTAGCTATGTCTTCTATTATGGGAACTACAGATTTCGATGCGTTATTTAAAACAAATTTTGATTATATAACACAATTATTTTTATTTGGAGGAATATTTTTATCTTTTGCGGTAAAAACTCCTACAATTTTCTTAAATAATTGATTATTAAAAGCTCACGTTGAGTCTCCTTTAGGGGGAAGTATAGTATTAGCAGCTATAGTATTAAAAACTAGTTTATATGGTATATGTAGACTAATTTTACCTATATTACCTAAAGCCTCAATTAATTTTACATACATAGTGTATGTAATAGGTGTTGTAACAATAATCTATGCTAGTTTTAGTACATTAAGAACTACAGATATTAAAGAATTAATAGCTTATAGTTCTGTATCTCACGCTGCAGTATATTTAATAGGAGTATTTAGTAATACAATACAAGGTATAGAAGGAAGTATACTTTTAGGTTTAGCACACGGATTTGTTTCTAGTGGTCTATTTATATGTGCTGGTGGTATATTATATGATAGATCAGGTACTAGATCTATTTTTTTTTATAAAGGTATAGCCCAAATTATGCCATTATTCTCAATATTATTCTTTATACTATCTTTAGGTAATTGTGGAGTACCTTTAACATTAAATTTTGTAGGTGAATTTATGTCTCTTTATGGAGTATTTGAAAGATTACCTTTACTAGGCGTATTTGCTAGCTCTTCTATTATATTATCTGCCGCTTATACAATGTACATGTTTAATAGAATAGGTTTTGGAGGTACATTTAGTAAATTTTTTAAAGAAAATATAGCTGATGTTACAAAAAGAGAATTCTTCTTACTATTTATTTTAGTAGCATTTACAGTTATACTTGGTATATATCCTTCTTTTATATTAGATGGTTTACATTATTCTGTAACAGGTCTAATATATTACTCATAAAATAAAAAAAATTTTCTTTAATAATATTATATAATATTTAGATATTTTTAATTTAAAAATTAAAAAAAAAAAATGCCTCAATTAGTACCCTTCTATTTTTTAAATGAAGTAATAGTTACTTTTGCTATTATTACTACAATAGTTTACTTATCATCTAAATATATATTACCAAGATTTGTTCGTTTATTTTTATCTCGTACATTTATATCAAAACTTTTTGATAATAAATAATAAGATAACATATAACAAGGATTATCAAGACATACAATATAACTTAAAGTAATATGAATACTTTAAGTAACTTTAATACAACAAGTTTAGAAATACTTAGTCCATTAAGTCAATTTGAAATAAGAGATTTATTAAGTATAGATGCTCCTTTACTAGGGAATTTACATATTTCATTAACAAACATAGGGTTTTATTTAATAATAGGTGCTTTTATAATATTAAGTTTAAGTTTATTAAGTACAAATTATAATAAATTAATTAGTAATAACTGATCTATAAGTCAAGAATCTTTATACGCTACTATACATAGTATAGTAACTAACCAAATAAATCCTAAAAATGGTCAATTATATTTCCCATTTATTTATACATTATTTATTTTTATATTAGTAAATAATTTAATAGGAATGATTCCTTATAGTTTTGCTTCAACTAGCCATTTTGTTTTAACATTCTCTCTTAGTTTCACTATAGTTTTAGGTGCAACAATATTAGGATTTCAAAAACATGGATTAGAATTCTTTTCTTTATTAGTGCCAGCTGGTTGTCCTTTACCTTTATTACCATTACTAGTGTTAATAGAATTAATATCTTATTTAGCTCGTAATATTTCATTAGGTTTAAGATTAGCTGCTAACATAATGAGTGGTCACATGTTATTACATATTTTAGCTGGTTTCACTTATAATATAATGTCATCAGGTATATTATTCTTCTTTTTAGGATTATTACCTTTATCATTTATTATAGCTTTCTCTGGACTAGAAATAGGTATAGCATTTATACAAGCTCAAGTTTTTGTAGTTTTAACTTCTTCTTATATAAAAGATGGATTAGATTTACATTAATAAAAAAACAATAAAAAAAATCAATTATTAGAGATAAATAAAGGAAAGTCTATATTTTATATAATATATATATATATATTTATACAAGAAAAATTCTTTAGCTATAAACAGAAAATATCAATATACTAATAAATAACTTAATATAAACTAATATAAAGTATATTGCGAACCTGCAATCTAAGAAATAAATTAATAATAAGTAGAACAATAAACAAGAAATAGCTTATATTTTTCCTAATAATTATTATAATATAAACTTTTAAGTGATGTAAATGTAATAAAATATTTACATCAAAAATAGATGAGTTTGGTGATGGCTCTGATTGAACACTGTCCAAATGCTTGACACATGCTAATCGAACGTTTAATTTAATGAATAATTTTATTAAAAGTGGTGAACAGGTGAGTATAAAATTATCAACCTACCTTAAGGTACGGGAAAATAAATCCCGTATATTAATAAAGGAATATCCGCCTTAAGACGAATCGATAATTTACAGAGATAGGTAGTTGTTAAGGTAACGGCTTAACTAGCCCAATATTCTCTTAGTCGAAACTGAAAGGGTTGATCGACCACATTGGGGATGAGAAAATCCCAAGGCAAGCGAGTACAGCAGTGGGGAATTTTGGTCAATGGCCTAACGGCTGAACTGGCAACTTGGAGGAATGGCCTATATTAGAGTGAAATGGCTAAATCTTTACGAATAAAATTCTAAATATATAATTTATAATGACAATATATATTTATGTCTTGACTAATTACGTGCCAGCAGTCGCGGTAATACGTAAGAGACTAGTGTTATTCATCTTTAATAGGTTTAAAGGGTACCTAAACGGAAGAAATTAGCCTAAAAAGGAACAATTTCTATCTAGAGTTTTAAATGAAAAGGTAGAACCTATAGAGTAGAGATGAAATTCGCAAATACTATAAGGGACTGATAAAGGCGAAGGCAACCTTTTAGAGAAAAACTGACGTTGAAGGACGAAGGCTAAGGTAGCAAACAGGATTTGGGACCCTAGTAGTCTTAGCAGTAAATTATGAATGCCACTTGTTAGATTATATTTAACTCGTAAATGAAAGTGTAAGCATTTCACCTCAAGAGTAACGTGGCAACGCAGGAACTGAAATCACTAGACCGTTTCTGACATCAGTAGTGAAGTATGTTATTTAATTCGATAATCCGCGAAAAACCTTACCACAATTTGAATTATTCATAGAGTTTATACAATATGAATAACGAGTGTTGCACGGCTGTCTCCAGTTAATGTTGTGAAACTGTGGGCTTATCCACGAAATTAACGAAAACCCTTGCTTTATTTATAAAAATTTTCTTAATAAAGCAGTTTTTATCGCGATATTGATAAAATAATAGGGACTAAGACAAGTCATCATGGCCTTTATATTGTGGGCTATAGACGTGCCACATATGCCTACACAAAGAGATGCAAAAATGAAAATTTGAGCTAATCTCAAAAATAGGATAAAAAAGGATATGGATTGTAGTCTGAAACTCGACTACATGAATAAGTAATTACTAGTAATCGTGAATCACCATGTCACGGTGAATATAAAATCGGATTGGTACTAACCACTCGTCGCATGCTGAAAGGAGTACGCGCAATAAGTTTGCTTTTTTATTATAAATAAGTAAATAACAGGGTTTAGATTTTATAATAAAATTCTTCGTATGTGCGGCTCTAATTAGTGTTAAGTCGAAATACGGTTCGTGTAGTGGAAGTTGCACGGGGCGCATTAGAAGTTTAACTTTAAGTTATGTATAATTTTTATATTATACATTAAGGAGGGTTCCTTTATTGGTAAGAAGGGTTGAGCTGTAAACTCAATAACTACATTAGTTTTAAGAGTTCGAATCTCTTGTCTCCTATTTATACTTATTATTTAACCTTTTATAGCTCAACGGTAGAGCATGATACTGTTAATATCATGATAAATGTTCGATTCATTTTAAAAGGGAAGGGTATTACGTTACCCCCGTAATATGTATATTCTGACATGTTATAAATATGCAAAAATCTTTTAATTAAATAAAATTATTTAAGGTGAATTGTCCAATAAAAATAGAAGTAATTTTAAAGACCATCCATTTCATTTAGTAGATCCATCCCCTTGACCTTTATTTACATGTATATCTTTATTTGCTCTAACTAGTAATACAACATTATTTATGCATAATTTTGACTATGCTAATTATTTAGTATTTATAGGTTTAGGGTTAGTATCTACTTCAATGGCTTTCTGATTCCGTGATATTATAACTGAAGGTACATTCTTAGGAGAACATACATTAGCTGTACAATGAGGAATAAATTTAGGTATTATATTATTTATTGTATCTGAAGCATTATTTTTCTTAGCTATTTTTTGAGCCTTTTTTCATAGCGCTTTATCACCAACTATTGAATTAGGTGCTGTATGACCACCTTTAGGAATAGATCCTATTAATCCTTTTGAATTACCATTACTTAATACAGTATTACTATTAGCTAGTGGTGTTACAGTTACATATTCTCACCATGCTTTAATATCTGGAGAAAGAAACCCTGCTGTTTTAGGGGGTATATTTACAATATTATTAGCATTATTATTTACTGTATTCCAAGGTGTGGAATATGACCTTGCATCTTTTACTATTAGTGACGGTGCTTTTGGTTCATGTTTCTTCTTTGGTACAGGATTTCATGGATTTCATGTAATGATAGGTACAGTTTTTATTCTAGTAGGTGTGTGAAGACTATACGCATATCATTTAACAAGTGATCATCATACAGGGTTTGAAGGAGCTATAGCTTACTGACACTTTGTGGATGTGGTGTGACTTGTTTTATATATAGCTCTTTATTACTGAGGATCTTAATACAGAGATATACCTAGGATTATCTTTAATTATTTAAATTATTTTATTTATTTTTAATAAATAAAAGGGATCTTTGTATAAAGGTAATACATATGACTTTTAATCATCAAATTATTGGTTCGAATCCAATAGATCCTAATACAATTAATAATTATTAGTATTACTAATAGACTTTAAAAATATACTCTAAGTAAATATAGGGACAATAGATATATATCTTAGAGAATTAGTAACTTAATTGGTAAAGGACTTCCTTGTCACGGAAGTAGATATCGGTTCGAATCCGATCTAATTCGTATTTAGGAAAAATCACCATAGGTAGGGTAAGTCATTTGCTATATGATGTCTTTTTAGACCTGTGAGTTCGAATCTTACTTTTTCCGTAAAATATTAAAAGAGTATAGTTTAATGGTAAAATAAGAAGCTTCAACCTTCGTGTTCTCTGTTCAAATCAGAGTACTCTTGAGTAAATACATTAAAGGTATGTAATAAATTCCTGTTAATTTAGGTAAAAATATCTGTAATTATATATGAATAATTTATTTATTATAAATGAAAATTTTACAAATGGTTATAAAAGTGAAGTATTAGATATAATTTGTATATTAGTTATATTATCTGGTATATTTGTAATTATAAGTAAAAATCCAATTATATCATTATTATTTCTAATTGGATTATTTGCAGGAATTTCGTCATATTTACTAATAATAGGTTTAAGTTTTTTAGGTTTATCTTACTTAGTTGTATATATTGGAGCTGTATCTATTTTATTTTTATTTATATTAATGTTAATTAATATTAGAATGAGTGAGTTACAAAGCAATACTAATAATAGTATACCATTAGCTATAAGTATAGCAATTTTATTTAATTACCCTATTTTTCAATTATTACCTTATGATATTGCAATATTAAATAATTACAATAATTATTTAAATAATTTATTATACAATGTGTCTTTTAATAAAATTAATAATACATTAAATAATAATTTAAATATTAGCAACAATGATGTATTATTTGTTACAAGTAAATTATGAGACGGTAATATAGCAGAAGTTGGTCATATTACAAGTATAGGTAATATTATGTATACTAATTATAATATGTGATTAATTATAACTAGTTTTATATTATTATTAGCCATGGTTGGAGCTATAGTTATAACAATAAAAAAAAATTAATATATTTATATATATATCATTAAATATAAATATAAAGGGATTAGCTCAATTGGCAGAGCGACTGTTTTACACACAGTAGGTTAAGTGTTCGAATCACTTATCTCTTATATAATATAAATTCCTTAACTTAAAGGTAAAGTGTACTTTTGATAAAAGTATTATCAGCGTTCAATTCGCTGAGGAATTATAAAGAAAGTTGGCTGAGTGGTTTAAAGCGACTAATTAGAAATTAGTTTTATGCATAATAACATGTGTTCGAATCACATACTTTCTGTAATTAAAGGAAGATTGGCCGAGTGGTTTAAGGTGGTATACTTGAAATATACTTTATTTATAATAACATTGGTTCGAATCCAATATCTTCTGGTTAAATTGACGGGTTAAGGCCAGATTGGTAAGGCACTCTGTTTGGGACAGAGAGATCCTATGTTCGATCCATAGTAACCCGAGATATTTAATTTATGATGTTTAAATAGTATTTACTATAAAAACATAAAACTTTAAGAAATATAATTGATACGAAATAAAAATTTATACATATATTTATGTAAGTATATAAAGAGACTATTAGGAAATTTTAGCTATGTATTAAAGAGAAATATATTTAACTCAAAAGTGTAGATAATTAACTCTAAGATAAATCAGATAATAAACGAAGTGAATTGAATTATCTTATTAGCTTCAGGAAAAGAAATCAAAAGAGATTCTATGATTAGCGTGAGCAAAAATAGAAGAGTCTAAATAATAAGTAAAATGGGAATAAGCCTGTTTGAATATTTATGGGGAACCTTCCTCAAAGACTAAATATAATACATAAGCGATAGCAAATTAGTACCGTGAGGGAAATATAAGTTGAATTAGTAGTTTTATAAGCAGCTCGAGTGTAAACAAGAGCGTACCTTTTGCATAATGGGTCACCAAGTTAATTTTAGATGTGAGCTAATAAATAAGGCGTAGTTAAACCGATCATCATAAAAATGAATAATATCTAAAATTAGACCCGAAGTACAGTGATCTTACCATGGTCAGGACTATAAAGGTCCGAACGGGTTATCGTTGCAAAGATATCCGAAGAATTGTGGTAAGTATAGTGAAAGACAATTCTGACTGTATTAGCTGGTTTTCTGCGAAACCTATAATAGTAGGCAATTTAAGTAACATCTTAGCAGGTACAGAACTTAATCTCAGACAAGATGTAAAATAAAATTACATTTTATTTTGTATAGATCGGGGAATCATGAAGATTTTACCGGTGAGTTTGTGAACTCGGAATGGCAAAGATGAATCTTAAATTATCAGACATAGAATGATAAGGTTGTATGTCAAAAGGGAAACAGCCCAGAACAAGAGTTAAGGTTCCAAAATTATTATTAAGTGAAATTAAGAAGGTTTATATATAAGTCGACAAGGAGATTGGCTTAGAAGCAGCCATAATTTAAAGATCTCGTACCAGAGCACTTGTTAATGTTAAAAGCGTCGAAAATTTAACGGATCTAAATAATATACCGAAACCTTGTCAATAAATAAAAGTTACTATAATTCTTATTTATTGGGTAGCAGAACATTGAGTTTATATTGGTATTTTTTTTTAATTAAAGAAATGATATTATAACTCAAGTGAGAATGGTGACATGAGTAACGAAAAAGAAAGTTAGCGTAAATTAACATTTACGTTTAAATTTACCTTTATGTACATTTGTACATTTACGTAAATTATTAACATTCTCGCCTAAAGCTTATGGTGATTATAAGTAACGGCCTCTAAGTTTATAACCTTAAGGTTAAGACGATGAGAAAAACTTATTACTAATAACAACGCCACTTTTTAAGTGAAAAGTGTACAGGAAATAATAGTATAAAATAACCGTTCCTAGGAACTACAAAAAGTAAGCTAGTAGAGAATACGAAGGCGCATGAGATAACAATCTTAAAGGAACTCGGCAAAATGACTACCGTAACTTCGGGATAAGGAGGGCTCATTTATCTTGATTAATATCAAGTATAAAGGAAGAAACATAAAATAGTGTTGTACGACTGTTTAATTAAAACAAAGCACTTTGCAAAAGATGATAAATCTAAGTATTAAGTGTGATATCTGCCCGATGCCGGCAGGTTAATTATAGAAACTACTAAAAGAAATTTGGTTTTTATAGGAATCCCCGGTGAATGGCGGTCTTATTCTGAGGATCCTAAGGTAGCGAAATGCCTTGGCCGTTAAATGCGGTCTTGCATGAATGATGTAACGATACAACAGCTGTCTCTAAGATTGACTCAGTGAAATTGGAATAACTGTGCAGATACAGTTTACCTCTAGGTAGACGAGAAGACCCTATGCAGCTTTACTGTTGCTAATTATTGAATATAATTCTAGCACTTTTTAGTTTAGAAGGTTTATTGATAATTTAAAAGTGAAAGACCTTTATTTGTGTGTTATATTATAAACCTTAGATAAAAGGAACAGTGATTAGGAGACAGTTTATGTGGGGCACAGACCCCTTAAAGAGTAAAAGGGTGTATCTAAATTTATAACTTATTAAGTTTATTTTATTTTTTATTGTTTGTTATTATTTTAACTTTGTTATATTTAATCCTTTGTTTGTGTAAGTAAAATTACATATAATTAGGTAAGATTTTCCCTATTGAGAAATTAGTTGTAGTAAAAGATATTATCATTAATATCTTTAATAGTTATTATAATTTTAATTATTAATAATCATGTTTAATACTTGTCAAGCTAAATGGCTAAATCTTGCCTTACTGTTTGATTCACAACAAATCTTACAGTCGCGTAAGCGGGGCATTAGATCACAAGATGCAATAAGGAAAGATCTTGGATTATTGGAAAAGCTACGCTAGGGATGTTAGTCCTTCAATATTTTTTAATAATTGATACAAATATTGGGTTAATTTCAAGAATTACTTATCTTAAGAATAAGTAAATTTGAAGCGAAATTTATTTTTTAATTAAAATAAAACTGTTCAACGACTAAAGGTGAGTATATAACAATAATCCTTTATTAATACCCAACATTTCTTTTTATTAAGCAAGTTAGTTTTAAAATTAAATTAAAAATTGAAAAAAAATATAAAATTAAAAAATTATTTAAATAAAAGTAATATATTTAATAAATATATTAATAATAAATATAAATTAGTTCCATTTAACACTATGATTAATAATGTAGGTAAAAATAAATATTTACCTTCCGACTCTAAAGAATGAACTAATAATATATATTACTTTAATTCTAATTATGTTAAAAATTTACCGGTATACGATTTAAATGTAAATAAATTATTACAAGGTTATTTTGATTTATATTTTAACCCTGATAATATTAAATCCCAAATTTTAAGTTTTAATAAAAGACGTTTATCTTTAATAAAAATATTTATTAGTAAAGCTGAACTAAAACATACAAGTTCAAAGGTAATAATTACTATTTATATATTTAATAAAGAAAGAATTGTTTTACTAAAAAAACTTACTAAATTTTATCAATTAATAAAAAAAATAAAGAAGTCATTTAATAAAAGAAGATTAAATTTTCTTTTATATGATCAATTTAAACCAATATTAAATGAAAAATTAAAAGTTTTTAATAAAACTAAATTAAGATTTAATTTAAATAATTTAAAATTTAAAGATATATTATTATATAAATTAAGTAAATTATTAAGTAAATTTTATAAAAAAAAAGTAGAATTTAATATTATTAATTTAAGATCTTTTAAATACAATTCTAATATTTTAACAACAATAGTTAAAAAAAATATGATAGATTATGATGCTAATATATTTTGAATAATGAACTATATTGTAAAAAAAGGTATGAAATCAGGACTTCATAATATTGATAAAAATAGATGAGTTAGAACTGTAAATTTTAATATTATAGAAAATAAATTTAAAGATTTAAATATTAATACTATAGTTAAAAATATTAGTTTAAATGAAACTATAAAAAATTTATATAACATTGAAAATCATGATAATCAAGATATTATATTTGATTCTATTAAATATAAAAATATAGGAGGTATAAAATTAGAAGTAAAAGGTAGATTAACTAAACGTTATAGAGCGGATAAATCAGTGTTTAAATCAAAAATAAAAGGAACTTTACAAAATATAGATTCTTCATTTAAAGGTTTACCATCTGTAGTTTACAGAGGAAATGTTAATTCTAACATGGAATATTCAATAGATGTATCCAAACGTCGTGTTGGAGCATTTGCAGTAAAAGGTTGAATGAGTGCTAAATAATAATATTTAATTAAAATTAATAAAAAGAAATGAAGAAATAGTCTGAACCATTTTGTGAAAAATGGAAATAAATTTTTATGATAACAAGTTGAACAGGCTAATTTGCGCAAGAGTGTTCTAAATGAGTGCGCGGTTTGGCACCTCGATGTCGGCTTAACTTATCCTCATGGATGCAGAAACTATGTAGGGTACGACTGTTCGTCGGTTAAAAAGTTACATGAGCTGGGTTAAATACGTCGTGAGACAGTATGGTTTCTATCTTCTAGAGGGAATTAGAATATAATAAGGATTAACCTTGTACGAAAGGAACCTGGGCAACACCTTATATCCGAAAGGAATAGCGGTTTTATTAACCTCTGGTTTATCTGTTGTTTATGTGCCCAGATATTAATTTAGGTATAATAATTATTATTATGCAGGGATGTTACTCTCACTTAAGTAAATATATAAGATAGGCATGGCAGAAAAGCTAAGTTAGTCAGAGATAAGTACTGAAAGCATATAAGTATGAGGCTCACCTTAAGATATTTCTTCATACGTAAAATAATATTACGTAATAGGCTTAGTTTGTAAGAATTTAGAGATTTTTAGATACTAAGTACTAATTAGATATAACTGAATATTTATTCGTATCTTATATTATGCTTGGTTAGCATAAAAGTAATGCAATTGTTTTGTAATCAATAGACACAAGTGCGATACTTGTACTGAGCTAAGGATTAGTAGACAAGTGGCTAAGTCATAGCTTTTTCAATGCTAACACCGCAGGTTCGAATCCTGCCTAGTCTAAATTAAGAGGCTATAACTTAATTGGTAGAGTGTACTGCTCATAACAGTAATTGTAAGTGTTCGACTCACTTTAGCCTTACTTCGCGGGTTAGTGTAATTAGTAACATTTTTGACTCATGATCAAAAGCTAGGGGTGCAAGTCCTTTACCCGCTTTAATTTATTTATAATCCTAGTGATGAAATGGTAAACATAACGAGCTTAAATCTCGTAGGCTAGCGCCTTGAAGGTTCAAGTCCTTCTTAGGATACGGTTAATTTTATTTAGGTATTCTTAATCCTAAGTATAATATATTAAATCGAATAGAGGTTTAAATATAGTAAAGCAAAACTATTGTGTCAAATTAAATTAAACAGTAAAAACAAATTAATTATTTAAAAGGAATAATTACTATTATAATAAATATTTATACTAATGAAACTCAAAACTTTAGTTATAGTATAAATAATCATAAATATCAATGATTTTAATAATCATATTAGCGACTATCATTTAATGGTAGGATTGCGAACTTCCAATTCGTGTGTGCCCGTTCGATTCGGGCTAGTCGTAAATAAGGGAAAGTGGTGAAAACGGTATCACGTTGACTTTGCATGTCGAATTTTCAGATTCAAGTTCTGACTTTTCCAAGATTAGGTGTCGTTGTATTGGTATTAGTACTGTAATTTAGCTTATTATAAATCTAGGTTAGATTTATAATGCCTTTTTATCTAACAATAGAATTGGCTTTTTGTTAGGGTTAGATAATAAAAAAAATTCATGTTGTAAATTATTACCTTTATGTATATTTAAATTTTATATATTAGATCTTAAGCTCAAGAAGCTCAATTGGTTGAGCGAAGCACTGAAGTTGCTTAGGTTGTAGGTTCGAATCTTACCTTGGGCACAATAAATAAACTTGTTTTATTTATTAGAAATTTGTTCTCTTAAAAAAAATAAAGAATTTTATTTATAATATATTATTATTAAATAAATAGATGTGCTGAAATTGGTAGACAGGTTCTGTTTAGGCCAGAATGGTTAAAACCATGCAAGTTCAAATCTTGCTATCTATATAGATTTTTTTTATATGTTGTGGACTAATGGGTAAGTCATAAATTTTTGGTATTTACTATTGAGTGTTCGAATCGCTCCAACATAATAAATAGGATAATATAGCTCAATAGTAAATGTAAATATAAAATTTTATATTTAAATATGATGCTGAACTAGTTAAATTCATTTAACTGGAGAAAAATTATAACAAATTAAATATAAGTTAATGTCTAAATTTAAGTATAAATTAATTTATAGTTTTTTTTTGTTTTCTTATCTATAAAAGATAAATAAAAATAGGTGATTATAGTTCAATTGGTAGAACAACTAGTTGTGGTCTGGTATGTTCCCTGTTCGACCCAGGGTATTCACCCTATAAATTTAAAAGAGATAATTAATATGTGACACAGTAGGTTATCTCTTTAGCTTGAATAGTTTAAAGGTAAAACCTTATTTTCATACGATAATGATAGGTGTTCGATTCACCTTTCAGGCTTATCTCTATTAAGGAGATAAAATTTAATGTAAAAATTAATAAAAACAATAACAATAAATGCTTTTAATATCAATATTATCATTATTACTTTCTAATGCCGTTACTATAAGACGAGATATATCAATACTTTTTAATAGAGTAGCTATAATTGCTTTATTATATTCTATATTACATAGTATAATAACTTTATTTATTGCAGGAAAAGGTATAAATTTACATGGTGGTTTACTTAATATTACTAATATAACACAAATTTTTGATATATTTATTTTTTTAATAAGTATATTAATATTACAATTAACTAGTTTCTTTCCTAGAAAAGTTTGAATACCAGAACATTCTTCATTAACACAACTATTATCTAATAATTTTGTTTTTTATAGAACAAAAATTATTAATAAAATGGGAGAACATTTAAGAATTATAGAATATCCTTTAATATTATTATTTATAATTAGCGGTGCAGTTTTTTTAATATCTACTAGTGATTTAATATCTGTTTTTCTTTCTATAGAATTACAAAGTTACGGTTTATACTTATTAAGTACTATATATAGAAACTCTGAATTATCTACTACAGGTGGATTAATGTATTTCCTATTAGGAGGTTTAAGTTCATGTTTTATTTTATTAGGTACAAGTTTATTATATGCAAACTCAGGTACTACTAATTTAGATGCATTATACGCTATTACAAGTATTAGTGATAATACAGATGTTTGATATAAACCTTATTATATAAATTTTTCTCTACTTATATTTAGTATAGGATTTTTATTTAAAGTAAGTGCAGCTCCTTTTCATTTCTGATCTCCTGATGTTTATGATGCTATCCCTACAATAGTTACTACATTTGTGGCTATAATAGCTAAAATTTCAATATTTGTATTCTTATTAGAAATAGTTTATTATACTAGAAATTATTTTATAGATTTTAATTGAACATATGGTTTATTAATTAGTTCTTTATTATCAATGATAATAGGAACAGTTGTAGGTTTAACTCAATTTAGAATAAAAAGATTATTTGCTTATTCTACTATTTCTCATGTAGGTTTTATTTTATTAGCTTTAAGTATATCTAGTGTAGAATCAACTCAAGCATTTATTTTTTATTTAATGCAATATTCTATAAGTAATTTAAACGCTTTCTTAATATTAATAGCTATAGGTTTTACTTTATATTATTATATTAGCGATAATAAAGAGTACAAAGAATTATTAGATAAAGATAATTCTCCTATACAATTAATTAGCCAATTAAAAGGTTATTTTTATATAAATCCTACATTAGCTTTAAGTTTAGTTATTACTATATTCTCTTTTGCAGGTATACCTCCTCTTGTAGGATTCTTTGCTAAACAGATGGTATTAAGTGCTGCCTTAGATAATGGTTACATATTCTTATCTCTAGTGGCTATATTAACTAGTGTAATAGGTGCTGTATATTATTTAAATATAATAAAAGAAATTTTCTTCTTCTCACCTCAATACAAAGTAAATCCATTATTAAAAAATTTAAATTTTAATGGTAATATTTATAATAAAAATAATTTAGTTAAATCTATTACTTTTAAATACGATAATATTACAATATCTAGTCCTATATCTATTACAATATCAGTGATAACACTGATAATATTATTATTTATATTTGTAAATAAAGAATGATTAAGTATGAGTACCATATTGGTACAATTTTTATTTAATTACTAATGAGTAGTTTAAGTATATTATTTATATTTGTACTAATTGTAGCAGCTCTTTTTTTAGCTATAAATTTAATATTTGCACCTCATAATCCTTATCAAGAAAAATATTCTATTTTCGAATGTGGATTTCATAGTTTTTTAGGTCAAAGTAGAAGTCAATTTACTGTAAAGTTCTTTATATATGCACTTATATTCCTTCTATTAGATTTAGAAATATTATTAATATTCCCTTTTGCAGTTAGTAGTTATACTAATGATTTATATGGATTAAGTATACTTTTAGGTTTTATAACAATTGTTACAATAGGTTTTGTTTATGAATTAGGAAAGAATGCATTAAAAATAGATAGCAGACAATCTTTAACTAAAAATAAAACTAATAATATAAAAATTTTTACATTATAAATATGTTTAATTTAAAAATATGTGATATTATATCTAAATATAAATATAAATGATAAATAATTCATTAAAATTAAGATATTGTTTATAATATAATTAAAATGATACAAGTTGCAAAAATAATTGGAACAGGTTTAGCTACAACAGGGTTAATAGGTGCTGGTGTTGGAATTGGTGTAGTTTTCGGTGCTTTAATATTAGGTGTAGCTAGAAATCCTTCATTAAGAGGTCAATTATTCTCATATGCTATATTAGGTTTCGCTTTTTCTGAAGCCACTGGATTATTTGCTTTAATGATGGCTTTCTTATTATTATACGTTGCTTAATATTTTTAAAAATATTAAATGTTATTACTTAATTCTATATAACATGAAAAATTATTATAATTTAAAATACAATATAGAAAATACTATTTAAGCATAAGTTATGAATTTACTTTTAAATAATTTAATTTTTAAATTAGATGCACCTGAAGCTTGAGGTATTTATTTTCAAGATAGTGCTACTCCTCAAATGGAAGGATTAGTAGAATTACATGATAATATAATGTATTATCTAGTAATAATATTATTTGCAGTTGGATGAATCTTATTATCTATAATAAGAAATTTTGTTATTAATGTTTCTCCTATGTCACATAAATATTTAAATCATGGTACACTAATAGAATTAATATGAACTATAACACCTGCTATTATATTAGTATTAATAGCTTTCCCTTCTTTTAAATTATTATATTTAATGGATGAAGTTAGTGATCCATCTATGTCTATTTTAGCTGAAGGACATCAATGATATTGAAGTTATCAATACCCTGATTTTTTAGATTCTAGTGAAGAATTTATAGAATTTGATTCTTATATAGTACCTGATTCTGATTTAGAAGAAGGAGGATTAAGAATGTTAGAAGTTGATAGTAGAGTAATAATTCCTGAGTTAACACATATTAGATTTATTATAACATCTGGTGATGTTATACATTCATTTTCTTGTAACTCATTAGGTATAAAATGTGATGCGTACCCTGGTAGATTAAATCAAGTATCTGTTTTTGTTAATAGAGAAGGAGTTTTCTATGGACAATGTTCTGAAATATGTGGTATATTACACAGTTCTATGCCTATTGTTATAGAATCAGTTTCATTAGAAAAATTTTTAACATGACTTGAAGAACAATAAATTAATTTATATTTATATATATAAATTAATAGGTGTGTTAGCTTAATTGGTTAAGCGTAGTACTACGGATGCTAAATTTATAAGTTCGAATCTTATACACTCCTTCTTAAGTTTACTTAAGAGTCTAAGTTAAAAATAATTTAGATCAATATCATTGTTTTATTTAATGAATATAACCTTAATACTTTTTTTAATCGGAATTTTAGGATTTGTTTTGAATAAAAAAAATATTATATTAATGCTTATTTCAATTGAGATAATGCTTTTATCTATAACATTCCTAATATTGGTAAGTTCACTTAATATTGACGATATTATCGGTCAAACTTACGCTGTTTATATAATAATTGTAGCAGGAGCTGAATCTGCAATAGGTTTAGGTATCCTTGTAGCTTTCTATAGATTAAGAGGAAGTATTGCAATAGAATATAAATAATGTATTTAAGTATAATAATTTTACCTTTATTAGGATCTATAGTATCTGGCTTTTTTGGTAGAAAAGTTGGAGTTAGCGGTGCTCAAATTATAACATGTTCAAGTATAATAGTAACAACTATTTTAGCTATTATTACTTTTTTTGAGGTAGGTTTTAACAATATTGTTTTATCAATTAATTTATTTAGATGAATTGATAGTGAATGATTTAACATAGTATGAGGTTTTCAATTTGATAGCTTAACAGTATCTATGTTAATTCCAGTTTTAATTATTAGTTCTTTAGTTCATCTTTATTCTATTGGATATATGAATGGAGATCCTCATAATCAAAGATTTTTTAGTTATTTAAGTTTATTCACATTTATGATGATAATACTTGTAACAGCTAATAATTATTTATTAATGTTTGTAGGATGAGAAGGAGTTGGAGTTTGTTCTTATCTTTTAATAAGTTTCTGATTTACTAGAATAGCTGCAAATCAAAGTTCTATGTCTGCTTTTTTAACTAATAGAGTAGGAGATTGTTTTTTAACAATAGGAATGTTTGCAATACTATGATCTTTAGGTAATTTAGATTATAGTACAGTATTTTCATTAGCACCTTATGTTAATGAAAATATAATAATAATAATAGGAATATGTTTATTAATAGGTGCTATGGCTAAAAGTTCTCAAGTAGGTCTTCACGTATGATTACCTATGGCTATGGAGGGTCCTACTCCTGTTTCTGCTTTAATTCACGCAGCCACTATGGTTACTGCAGGTGTTTATTTATTAATGCGTTCTTCACCATTAATTGAATATAGCTCTACTATATTATTATTATGTTTATGATTAGGTGCTATTACTACTGTATTTAGTTCTCTTGTAGGTTTCTTCCAACAAGATATAAAAAAAGTTATTGCTTATTCTACTATGTCTCAATTAGGTATGATGGTTATAGCTGTAGGTTTATCTTCTTATAATCTTGCATTATTTCATTTAGTTAATCATGCTTTCTATAAAGGATTATTATTCTTAGGAGCAGGTGCTGTTATACACGCAATGGCTGATAATCAAGATTTTAGAAAATATGGAGGATTAATATCTTTCTTACCTTTAAGTTATTCTGTTATATTAATAGCAAGTTTAAGTTTAGTAGCATTCCCATTTATGACCGGATTTTATAGTAAAGATTTTATATTAGAATCTGCTTATGGACAATATTGTTTTAGCAGTATAACTGTTTATATTATAGCTGTCATTGGAGCTATATTTACTACATTATATTCAGTTAAAGTTCTTTATTTAACTTTCTTAGCTAATCCTAATGGGCCTTTAATAAATTATAACCATGCCCACGAAAGTGATATTTTTATGAGTTTACCTTTAGTGATATTAGCTATATTCTCAATATTTTTTGGATTCTTAACTAAAGATATCTTTATAGGTTTAGGTTCAGGATTTTTTGTAGATAATAGTATATTTATTCACCCTAATTCTGAAATAATGATAAATACAGAATTTGGAGTTTCAACTTATTGAAAATTATTACCTTTTGTTTTTACTGTTTCATTTAGTATTATAGCTATAGTATTATCTGAATTTTTATCTGAACTTGTAGTTAATTTTAAATTATCTACAGTAGGTAGAACTATTTTTGGATTCTTTAATCAAAGATTTTTAGTAGAATTTTTTTATAATAAATACATTACAAATTTAGTTTTAAATTTAGGAGGTCAAACTGTTAAAGTTTTAGACAAAGGAAGTATAGAACTATTAGGACCATACGGTTTAGAAAAAAAATTAATTAGTTCAAGTAAAAACATTAGTAGCTTAAATAAAGGTATAGTAACAAATTATGCTTTATTTATTTTAGTAGGATTCATATTATATATGTTCTCTATAAGTTTAGGATTTACTAATAACTTAAATTTAATAATATTAATATTAATGTTTATTATTAGTTCATTATCTTAAATAATTTAAATTAATAGAATACCTTTATAATAAAAATATTTTATTCCCTTTATTAACTATTATATGTATATATATTTATTAATCTTCTTCAAATATACATATATATATATATATATTTAAATTAAATTAGTATAAATTACATAATAATACCTATTTTACATCGACGGTCCTTATTTCCAAGTTAAAATTTTAAATAAAAAAAAATGAGAATAATTAAGAATAATTCTATATTAAAGTTAGCTAATTCATACCTTATAGATGCTTCACAACCAACTAATTTAAGTTACTTATGAAATTTTGGTTCATTATTAGCAGTTTGTTTAGTAATACAAATTGTAACAGGTGTTACATTAGCTATGCATTATAGCCCTAGTATATTAGAAGCTTTTAATTCTGTAGAGCATATTATGAGAGATGTAAATAATGGATGATTAATTCGTTACTTACACAGTAATACAGCTTCAGCTTTCTTTTTTTTAGTTTACATGCATATTGCAAGAGGTATTTATTATGGATCTTATAGATCACCAAGAGTATTAACTTGATCAATTGGAGTAATAATCTTTATACTTATGATGGCGATAGGATTCCTGGGTTATGGAACAACTAGCCCAAGATGATATAATAAAAAAATAAATAATTTTAAATTAAATAATAATAAAAGATATTATTCTACATCTTCTAATGTAAATAATATTCATTGTTCTGAAAGGTTGAATACAATAATTAAAGAATTAAACATAAATCCTATTTATGTATTTGAAGATTTAAAATCAGAGGAAACAAAAAAAGATATTTTAAATAAGACTAAGGGTTTAAGTGGAGTTTATATGATAATTAATAAAATAACTAAAGATTACTATATAGGTTCTGCTTCTACTAATAGATTTTATGCTAGATTTAGTAATCATCTTATTCATTTTATAGGAAGTAAGATAGTTAAGTTAGCTGTAAAGAAATATGAATTAGCAAATTTTGCTTTTATCATATTAGACTTATATCCTAATATAGTTTCTAAAGAAAATAACAAAGAATTACTAGATTTAGAAGATAAATATTTAAAACTATTATTACCAAATTACAATATATTAACTGAAGCTGGTTCTAGTTTTGGATACAAACATACAGAAATAGATCGTCAAAAAATGAAAGATATATATACTGATGCAAGACGGGAATTAATAGGCAATTTAAATAGAAATAAAAAGCTTTCCCCTGAGATAATAGAAAAAATAAGAGAAAAAGCTTTAAATAGACCAGTTAGACCTATAGATACTAGAGAGAATTATATAACACACACAAGACCTTTAGTATTATATAATCTAAATGGGACTATTTATGGTAAATATCCTACTATTATAAAAGCAGCAGAAGCTATTAATTGTGCTGAAAAAACTATTAGAAGAGCCTTAAAAACAGAAAAAGGTTTAGTTAAAAGACAATGAATAGTAAAAGATAATCCAGAACAATAATTATTATTATTATTATTATATTTTTATTATATTATAGTCCCGTGAGTAACAATATTTCTGCAATTTTTATAAAAAAAGAAATATTAAAACGGTATTTCCCGACGGGGAGATAGAATAGTCTAATAGATTATTTGGCGATATTAGTGAAAACGATTAAAAAAGTTTATACTTCAAGATCGTCGGTTATATAAATGATCGCGACAGACTGGGTCACTAATGGGTGGCTGAAATGCTGCTTAATGCACAGTCGGAATTATTAATTAATTAGGCCATAGTTAGTTAATAGAATATTCGAATTAAAAGATATTCTAGTTTATTATGTATATTTACATGAATAAATAAATTTGTACGTTCTTCCTTATGGTCAAATGTCATTATGAGGTGCGACAGTTATTACTAATCTTATTAGTGCCATACCTTGAATTGGACAAGATATAGTTGAATTTATTTGAGGTGGATTTTCTGTTAATAATGCTACTTTAAACAGATTCTTTGCATTACATTTTGTATTACCTTTTGTATTAGCAGCTTTAGTTTTAATGCATTTAATAGCACTTCATGATACAGCTGGTTCAGGTAACCCAGCCGGTGTTGCAGGTACTTTTGATAGAGTACCATTTGCTCCTTACTTTTTATTTAAAGATCTAGTTACTATATTTGTTTTTATTTTTGTTTTAAGTTTCTTTGTTTTCTTTATGCCTAATGCTTTAGGTGATAGTGAAAATTATATAATGGCAAATCCTATGCAAACACCCCCAGCTATTGTACCAGAATGATATTTATTACCTTTTTACGCTATATTAAGATCTATTCCTAATAAATTATTAGGAGTTATTGCTATGTTTGGAGCTATATTAGTATTACTTACTTTACCTTTTACTGATCTAGGTAGAACTAGAGGTTTCCAGTTTAGACCTTTAAGTAAATTAACTTTCTACTTATTTTGTGTAGTTTTCATTACATTAGGTAGTTTAGGTGCAGTACACGTTGAAGATCCATATATTTTAATGGGACAAATATATGCTGTAATTTATTTTTCATATTTTATAATAATACTTCCTATAATAAGTTTATTAGAAAATAGTCTTACAGATATTGCTTATTCATCAAAATCAAATCAAAAATAATAATATATTAAAATTTTTAATATAAAACAAAGGAGGGTAATATTACCCTTCTTAAAGATTATGCTGTAGATGGTTTACACTTAGATTGCAAATCTAAAGTATGAGGTTCGATTCCTCCATAATCTTAGAAGATAATTAAAATATAATGTAATAAGATTCTTATTAGCTTAAGGGTAAAGCAAGATACTTCTAATATCTTGATTCTAGTTCGAATCTGGAATAAGAATATTCTAATATAATTTTTAACTTTAAAATTTAATACTACTTAGTTATATAGTTTTATTAACAATCGAAACTTTAAGAAATATATTAGAACCAAAAAGTTACAATTTAAATTCTTCTATCTCTATGTATGTAGAAAGATGATTTTTATCTACAAATGCTAAAGATATTGGAGTTCTTTATTTAATATTTGCATTATTTTCAGGTCTATTAGGAACAGCTTTTTCTGTATTAATCAGAATGGAGCTTAGTGGTCCAGGTGTTCAATATATAGCTGATAATCAATTATATAATAGTATAATTACAGCTCATGCTATTTTAATGATATTCTTCATGGTCAATAATTGAAGACTATTTAATCTTAAATTTCAATCTAATCTTATATTATGTAATAACCAAGACAATTCTATTTATATTACAGAAAGTATAAATAATAATAATAATAGAAATGAAAATGAAAATGAAATACCTAAATATGTTAAAGTTTACATAGAAAATCCTTTTAACAATAGAGACCTTATTTTAAAAGTATCAAAAAGGTGTTTATGTTTGAGAAAGTAATGGTCATTCTTATGTAGGACATTCTATTAATTTATACAATAGAATAAGTTCTTATTTTATGCCTTCTATTCTTAAAACTAAAGCACGTAGAGTATTACGTTATTTTAATAAACACGGGTTTCAAGATACAAATCTAACTATTTATATTATAAATGAAAATTCTAGTTTGAACGATGTTGTAAGATTGGAACAACATTTTATTGATACTTTAAAACCAAGTTTAAATGTAGATTTAGTGGCAAATAGTTCAGGTTACCATGAACCTATGAGTCAAGAAATAAAAGAAAGACTACGTAAACAAAGAGGTACTCCTGTATATATTTATAATGCAGAAGATTTCACTTTATTATACATATTTGAATCAAAACAATACACATACGATTCAATTAATATTCACCATAAAACTTTAAATAATTGTTTAAATGGAGGTTCATTATATTTAGATACTTTCTTTTTATCTTTGGATAAAATAGAAGAGTCTGAGAATATAAATTTATTAACTTTAGAAGAAATAAAAGAATTAATAAATAAAACTCGTGATACATACGTAGTTAAACATCCTGCATCTATTACTATATTAGCCGAATTTAAAGACGATCCTAATAAAAATTTATTATTTTCATCTTTAACTAGCTTAGCTAATCGTTTGAAAGGGGATCGTAAAACTATTAGACAATATTTGAAGGGTGAAAGATCTGGTTATTACAGAGGAAAATGAAAATTTACATATAAAGATTAAATAGAAAGGCATGGCCGGGTAAAGTAGAAATATTTTACTTTATTTTCACTGTATGCTGGAATCCCCTTAGAGCCTTTAAAACTAGTACCGCAGACTAAAAGTTAGCAGTGGAATACAGTGACATCTTAAAGGATTGGGCAATCAGCAGGAAACCAAAGATAATTTTATTATCGAGTAGGTTCCTCAGAGACTACACGTGAAATATCTTAATAAATATTATATTTAAAGATAAAGATATAGTCCGTTCATATATGAAAATATATGAGTAAAACGTATGCCTGCATTAATTGGTGGATTCGGTAACTTTTTATTACCTTTATTAGTAGGTGGACCTGATATGGCATTCCCTAGATTAAATAATATAAGTTTTTGATTATTACCACCTAGCTTAATATTATTAGTATTCTCTGCATGTATAGAAGGAGGAGCTGGTACAGGTTGAACTATTTATCCACCATTATCTGGAATACAAAGTCATAGTGGTCCTAGTGTGGATTTAGCTATATTTGCTCTTCATTTATCAGGTATAAGTAGTTTATTAGGTGCAATTAACTTTATAACAACAGTAGTTAATATGAGAACACCAGGTATAAGATTACATAAATTATCTTTATTTGGATGAGCCGTTGTTATTACAGCTGTTTTATTATTACTATCTTTACCTGTTTTAGCTGGTGGAATTACTATGGTTTTAACAGATAGAAATTTTAATACATCTTTCTTTGAAACAGCTGGAGGTGGAGATCCTATATTATTCCAACATCTTTTCTGATTCTTTGGACATCCAGAAGTTTACATTTTAATTATACCAGCTTTCGGTATAATTAGTACAACTATCTCAGCTAATTCTAATAAATCTGTATTCGGTTACATAGGTATGGTATATGCTATGATGTCTATTGGTGTATTAGGATTTATTGTTTGAAGTCATCACATGTATACTGTTGGTTTAGATGTTGACACTAGAGCTTATTTTACAGCAGCTACATTAATTATTGCTGTACCTACTGGTATTAAAATATTCTCATGATTAGCAACTTGTTACGGAGGTTCTATAAAATTAACTCCTTCAATGCTATTTGCTTTAGGTTTTGTATTTATGTTTACTATAGGAGGACTTAGTGGAGTTCTTTTAGCTAATGCTGCTTTAGATACTGCGTTCCATGATACTTATTACGTTGTAGCTCACTTGGGCCTTTGTAGCATAATATGTTACATCGCATTTGGCTGTATGCTGGAAACTAGATTAGATAATTATTTACTTTATAAATTATATTATAATCTTTTTCAAATAGATTTATTTAGAAATTTTAAATTTCTGACTTTATATAGTGATAATAATAATTATCATGTTACATTAAAATGTGCAAATTTACAATCAGCAGAAAACTGTGAAGGATTCTCAGAGACTATACGCCAAATGTCTATCTTACAAAAAAAAGATGATTATGAATTTTTTAATAGATTAGCAGGAATTATAGATGGTAGTGGATATTTTGATTTAAGATCTACTGGATCTACAACTATTTTAAAATCTATAAGAATCAGAGTTTCAAATAGAGATCTTCATATATTAACTTATATTATTACTAAATTACATTTAGGGTGAGTTAAATCTCCTAATAATAAACCTCATTCTACTTTAATTATTGATAATATACCTGATATGTATTTTTTAATTAAAATATTAAATGGTCGTATAAGACTTAAAGTAGAAAGCTTTATTAAAGCCTGTGATTGTTTAGGTATAAAATTTAAAGAACCTAATTATAATATTAAAGTTAATAATTCTTATTTAGCGGGATTAGTGGATACAAAAGGTACGATTTTATATAACTATTCTGAAAATAGAATAGAGATACTTATAACACTTAAAAATAAGAAAAATACAATATGTCTCAATTTAGATGAAACTATACCTTATTTTCCTCCTACTTATTCAATTCAATCATCCGGTAAATATTTTATAATTAAATATCAAAGTGTAAAATCTATGGAATTTTTGTATAATTACTTTTTGATTAATAGATTATATTCAGATTTTAAGTTTTTTAGAATACTTAAAATAAAAAAATTTCTTTTATTAAGAGATTTTAAAAATGAACCTGTAGATAGTCTAGAGTTCAAAAAATACTCAGAGTTTATTTTAAATTGAATTCGTTATAAAAATCCTTTATGATACAAAATACCTTTTGTAAGTAAGATAATGATATAGTCCGCTATAAAATTATTAATAATACAATATTTTGCAAGTAAGATACTGAAATAGTCCGTTATAAAAATTTTAATAATACAATATTTATTTATATTTTTTTAACGTCTATCTTACTTACAACCCTGTTACCTAGGACTATTTTACCCGTATTAACTTGACTATATTAATACTAAACAAAAAAAAAAGAACCGCGAGTATATTCGCGTTTATATATATATATATATATAAAGAATTATATAAGTTAAAAATAATTTAGATCAAGAAAAATAGAAAAAAAAGAACAATGATATTGATTAAAGTTCTAAATTATATTCACAGCTTAGACCAGAATCTAAGCATATTTTTGCGTATTGCCTACAGAAATTTATATGAAAAAACAAGTCATATAAATACATTATTATTGCTTACAGTTGCCTTTATTATTTATTTATTTTCCGTTAAATACAATTTCCTTCTTAATGTATCTCATTTCTTATTTTTGATATATGTCTCTATAAAACTAATCGCATTTAATAAGTATTGAATCGATAATAGTTTTATTAAAAATAATTTTCCTATAACGCATGTTATAGTTAAATACGTATTGTTAGGTCTATTGGTCTTTAATGTATTTAAATTAATTAGTCTAATTTTTAAAATATTTATTATATATAATAAATTTGTAACTAATTTTGTTTTAAATAGTAGTAGTAATATTATAAACAAAATTAAAAAAAAAATGAAAACTATAAAATCCTATTTTTTTAAAAAACCTAAAGGCCCCAAAGATCCTGACTCTACAATTTTTACAGACCTTAAGACTAAGAAAAGAGCAACAGAATTAAAAGAAAAACTATTACAAAAGCAAAAAGAAAATATAAATATTAAAAATAAAGGTGAAAAAAAAACTTTTAACAAAAGAAATTGAAATGAAACTATTAATATAGAGGGAGTTCCAGATTTTTCTGTTAAAAGTCAGTTGGAGAACGTTCAAAAAGAATATATGCTATACGATAAACAAATAGAAAAATTTACAAAGATTATAAAAGATATTGATCAGGGTAAAGAAAATTTTTACCCTAATGAATCTAAAATTTTGTTTAACCAGTATATCGATATGATAGAACTTCTAAAAAAAAACCTTAAAGAATTAGAAAATGACTTGAAAAAAAAATAAGTACATTGTTAATAGGAAACCTTAGTTTAATTACTCTAGGTTTCCTGCATTTCCATTACGTTTTAAGTATGGGAGCAGTATTTGCTCTATTTAGTGGTTGATATTTCTGAATACCTAAAATATTAGGTTTAAATTATAACATGTTACTATCTAAAGTTCACTTCTGAATATTATTTATAGGAGTTAATTTAACATTCTTCCCTCAACATTTCTTAGGTCAAGTAGGCCTTTTATTATAGAAATATAATATTTATATAACACTATATGCTAGAAACTCTATTTTTAAATGTTATAAATAGACAATTAGCAGGGAATTTTATAATTTACTTATACATGTAGTTATAAAAACCCTCAGAGACTACACGTGTTACAACTGAAAAGTTGAAGATATAGTCCAATTAATATAGAAATATATTATAATATATCTTATTAAACCTATAAAATATTTTATCTAAAATTTTAAGTAATGAATCTAAATGGTAAAAAAAAATTTTTTACTATTTATCTAAGTTATATATTTTGGGTAAAAATATTAAGTATAAATTTTAAAGATATATATGCTACAAGGAATGCCACGTAGAATAAGCGATTACCCTGATGCTTTTGCTGGATGAAATTTAGTAAGTAGTTTCGGATCTTTAGTTAGTGTTATAGCTTCTGCATTATTCTTATACATTGTTTATAAACAATTAATAGATAATGATCATGTAGGAAGATTCCCTTGATTAATCCCACAATACTTTACTGATACTTTACAAGCATTATTAAATAGAAATTATCCTAGTTTAGAATGAGCTTTAAGTAGTCCACCTAAACCTCACGCATTTGTAAGTCTTCCTTTACAATCTAATATAATTAATTAATTTATCTTAATTACATTAGGTATAAATAAATATATATATATATATATTTATTTATAGTTATTAGCTTTGGTATAAGCAAAATATTAAATATATTTTTAATTTAGTTCAATTCTAAAAATAACTAAGAACAATTTTATAATGAGTATAATATACTATTATTACCATTTATATAAAATAAAAAAACAATAAAATAAAATAAAATAAAATAATAAAATAAACATGTGCTATTTACCCTTGACTTTAATATCAATTATAGAGGTTGCTTTAATACTTGTTCCTGCTTTACTTGCTGTGGCATTCGTAACTATAGCTGAAAGAAAAACAATGGCTAGTATGCAAAGAAGATTAGGTCCAAATGCCGTAGGATATTATGGATTACTACAGGCATTTGCTGATGCTTTAAAACTTCTTTTAAAAGAATATGTTGCACCTACTCAGGCTAATACAATATTATTTTTTTAGGACCTGTTATAACTTTAGTTTTCTCATTATTAGGATATGGTGTTATACCTTATGGACCTGGTTTAGCTATAAGTGATTTTAATTTAGGTATTCTATATCTATTAGCTGTATCATCTCTATCTACATATGGTATATTATTAGCAGGTTGAAGTGCTAATAGTAAATATGCCTTTTTGGGTTCTTTAAGAAGTACTGCTCAATTAATTAGTTATGAATTAGTTTTAAGTTCAACTATTTTATTAGTAATATTCTTAACAGGTAGCTTAAATTTAACTATAAATACGGAAGCTCAAAGAGCAATATGATTTATATTACCTTTATTACCAATATTTATTATATTTTTTATAGGTTCTGTAGCTGAAACTAATAGAGCTCCCTTCGATTTGGCTGAGGCTGAATCTGAATTAGTTAGTGGATTTATGACAGAACACGCTGCTGTTGTATTTGTGTTCTTCTTCTTAGCAGAATATGCTAGTATTGTCTTAATGTGTATTTTAACAAGTATACTATTTATAGGAGGATACTTATTTATAGGAGGATTCTTAATAAATATAATTACATACGTATTTGGCACAAATATTATAGTAAATAGTCTAATAAATAGCCCTATTCTAGAAGGTTTATTATATGGTTTAAATTTAGGAATAAAAAGTTCTATAATGATATTTGTATTTATTTGAGTTAGAGCTTCATTCCCTAGAATTCGTTTTGACCAACTAATGGGGTTCTGTTGAACTGTGTTATTACCTCTTATATTTGCAATTATAATATTAATACCTGCCATATTATATAATTTTATATTATTCCCTATCAATATTAATTTACTTTAATATCTAAATTTACTTTATAAACCATAATACTTATTATAGGGTGTATATTTTTAGTTAAATTAATATTTTAGGCACACTTATCTATTATGAAAATTTAAAAAAATGTTACTATCTTTATTACTATTGGTACCTCTTATAGGTATTTTTTTTATAGTTGGAACTATTTCTTATGAAAATAATGTAAAAACTACATATTATAAAAATATTGCTTTAATTACATCGATTATAAATTTAATTATATCTTTAATTGTTTACATATTATTTGATTCTAATACTAATCAATTTCAATTTGTACAAGAACACTATAATTTAAGTTTCTTTGATATTTATTTAGGAGTAGATGGTATATCTATTTATTTCGTATTATTAACAACAATAATAATGCCAATAGCTATATTATCAAATTGAAATTCAATAACTGAAAATATAAAATCTTATTTAATAATAATGTATTATTAGAAACGTTATTATTAGCTATATTTTTAGTTTTAGATATACTATTATTTTATGTATTCTTTGAAAGTACATTGCCTCCTTTATTTTTATTAATAGGTCTATTTGGATCTAATAATAAAGTTAGAGCTAGTTTTTATATTTTCTTATATACATTATGAGGATCTTATTCTTATTACTATGTATTTTAGCTATGTCTTCTATTATGGGAACTACAGATTTCGATGCGTTATTTAAAACAAATTTTGATTATATAACACAATTATTTTATTTGGAGGAATATTTTTATCTTTTGCGGTAAAAACTCCTACAATTTTCTTAAATAATTGATTATTAAAAGCTCACGTGAGTCTCCTTTAGGGGAAGTATAGTATTAGCAGCTATAGTATTAAAAACTAGTTTATATGGTATATGTAGACTAATTTTACCTATATTACCTAAAGCCTCAATTAATTTACATACATAGTGGTATGTAATAGGTGTTGTAACAATAATCTATGCTAGTTTTAGTACATTAAGAACTACAGATATTAAGAATTAATAGCTTATAGTTCTGTATCTCACGCTGCAGTATATTTAATAGGAGTATTTAGTAATACAATACAAGGTATAGAAGGAAGTATACTTTTAGGTTTAGCACACGGATTTGTTTCTAGT